>OX453089.1:33351900-33390760 GCA_949708635.1 Hirtodrosophila cameraria
GGCAGCTTTCTGGTCAAATGGACAAAGCGCCTCCACTGACAGTTAGCCGTTTTTTCCTGTATTTCTTAAATACGATTACTGACAAACGTAGACAGTGTGGCCGAGTGTTGTTGTATCAAGTGAACCACAATTTGTGAGTCACTCCTCAAAAAGGTTGTTGGTTGGTTGTCTGCGAAGATCTTATGTATCTTGAAGTAGAGTTTTGACAGAAGATGAGAACCAAACAGTTCCAACTTGGGCAACGACAATTTTCTGGTGGGTGCAACTCTTGATTTTGATGTTATAAGCTGTACCTGTATAGTGCCATCTGACCCAGTCGTACGAGCATAAAAACAACAGCCGTAAGCTCTAATCGAGGCGTCGCAGAATCCGTGTAATTGAAGGCTGTTTGGCTGTAGACAATAGCGCGGTATTGATAGCGATTCCAATGACGAAAGTGAGGCAATAAATGATGTCCATGCCGCATGAAGATTGTGGGGAACAGATTCATCCCACTGAAGTTTTAGCAACCACAGTTCCTGCAGTATGATTTTCGCGACTATGATGATTGGTGTAACTAAACCCAATAGGTCAAACGATGATGATGCGATGGATAGTGTCGTACGTTTTGAAACAACATTCGATGTGTGTTTTGGTACGAATGCGAACTTGAAGATGTCGTATCTCTGATGCCATTTTAAGCCTAAAGTGCTGGTTATTGAGCCCTCTTCCAAATTCAAATCCTTGATAGTGCCATCGGCGACAAATTCTCTATGATTTGAATGCCATTTTGCAAGCTCAAATTTGCCACTATTAAGAATTTCAGAGACTTCTGCTTTGATTTGAGCAAGACCGTCAACTGTGTCCGCTCCGCAAAGAAAGTCATCAACAAAGAATGATAATTTAATGGCGTCGACACCGATTCTGAGCTTGTCCACATTTTGGTCCGCCAGGTATGACATACTCCGTATGATCTCACATCGAAAAAATGCTAGTTGAAAAAAAAAGAAGTAAGAATACTCTAGTCGAGTGTGCCCAACTACGAGACTTCCTGCTCCCAGCTTGCATTTCAAGCAGTTCAGCGGCAACACAAGTAAGCAGCGCTCTTAACTTACCAGTGCATGTCAAACTGGTGTTGCAGCCTGCTGAGACGGGGCTAATAACATATTTGTGTACCAAAAATCAAAGCTTTATCTTTAAAATTGTGGATGTGGGAGTTTTTTACGATTTGCGGGGGTGTGGGGAGGTGCATCTGAAATTTGAAATAAACTTGATCTGCGTATGGTAGGAACCTGCATGCCAAGTTTGGTGTCTCTAGCTCTTATAGTCTCCGAGATCTGTGTGTTCACACGGACAGACGGCCAGACAGACAGACGGACAGACAGACGGACATGGCTAAATCAACTCGGCTTTTGATGCTGATCAAGAATATATATAGTTTATATAGTCGGAAATGCCTCCTTCTGTCTGTTACACACATTTGCAGTACTTTATAACTCCCTTTTTCCCATTTTTAACGGGAACAGGGAGTAAAAACTTTGAAAATTTTTTTAAAACGTACCTAAGAAATAAATAATAAATTTTCGTGGTTAAGGACCTCTAATGTATCATAATTTTCAATAGTTTTGCATAGTGTGATCAGAAATTTGACTTTGGTTTGTTCCACAAGTTTGGTTAGCTCTTTTCTGTCACTGGCCCTCTCTGCTTTCACTTCATCATGTTTTTCCATTTTTAACGTTACGCCTCCAAGCTGCACTTTGAGCTCCCCTATGTACTCCTTAGTTGCTAGCGTGCGTGAGAGGCTAAGAATTTGCTGATCACATCCTTCATTGATCTGATTAAAAAAAATTTGGCCACGCCCACCCCTGCCCCCAAAAATACGCAAAGTCTGTATCTTCCACACCCCTTTAGCTAGAATCACCAAATTTTGCAGGTTGAATTCTGTTGCCCTATTTAATAGATTGGATAAAAATAATTTTGCCACGCCCACCCCTGCCCTTGCAAGCGACCAAAGTTTGTTTCTCCCAAACCTGTAGAACGGGCCCAACCATACTTACATTGATGGTAAACTTGAAAGATTTGAGCAAAAACACAATTGCCACGCCCACTTCTGACTCCGCAGTCGGGTCCATCCGACTGCAACGTGCTTACTTGTTTTTTCCAACGAATGAGGTGAGGCATCAGGTCGTTTTCTCTTCTCTGGTTGCGCTGCCTGACTGACTGATCCAAGCAACGCGTGTTCCGTGCCAAATGCTAGTGCTCTTCAACTTGTTGTTCATAATGGTGTACCGTTCTAGGTGGGTGACCTTTTTACTGGCATTATTTATTACTTGCTTATCTTTACTACGGTTCACCCTAAATATTCGGATTCAGAGTATGCAAAAAAATGTTCGGATTCTATGTTGACGGTGCCTTGGCGGGGAGGTGGGGGTTGGAAGTAATGCGCAGAAGGTACGTGACTCGATTATTAATTATTTGTTTAATTTTGTTGCAATTGTGTTGTTAATTTTTGTGTTTTAGCGTTAGTAAGGTTCAAATTTCAATTAAGCCGTTAGAAATGCCGCTTAGGACATTATATAACGTATTAAAAAAGGAAGTTTCTTAACAATCCGAAAGCTGGTTTCGAAGATGCTGACAATTCTCTGAGTGTACCTTTGAGAAAAATCGAAAATCTAGCTTTTCCCATTTATCTCGAAAATGAGCTCACGAACATATTTATTTTTTATTTTTTTCGGAATCAGTGACTGGTTTTGCATAAGAAAATATAACGTTATTCTATTAAAAAGGGAGATGAAGCATGTATGTACATGTATCGGGTACACACGGTTACACTTAGTTGCAGTGTTTACGTAAGTATTGCAAATGAATTATGAGCCTCCTAGAGTTCAGCTCACACAGAGCGTTCATATTGAGAACGGCAGAGTCTGTACAATTAGCATAGCTCAGCGCATAATTGTCCAGCGACAATGAATGTACATTCATAGAATTCGTTCATCGCTGCATTAGAATATAAGTTAACACATAACATTTAATATAGGATATTTCATAAGTTTATAATCAACCCTCGCTATCGCGTGCTTCATAAGTTAATGAACAGCCCTCGCAATTGCGGAACTGCATACTTTGTATCAGCGCGCTGCAGCAGTAACCGGACACTTTTGTTTTGCTGCAAGAGCTTCTGTTATTGCCTGGGATTTTGCTGAGTCGGCTTGCCGATCATGACATTGTGGCGTGATGCGAGTTTTGGCTTAGCTTAAGTGAAATATTCTTTGTATCTTAAAATTAGTTTTGAATACAGCGCTCTTCAAGTAAGTCGCTTAAATAAATATTCACTCCGGCACTTGGCCGTTAAACAACTTTGTTTTATTGTCTGAGCCCAGCAATGAGAGGTATAGTTTACCTCTCAACCTAATCTTCAGCCATCACTGGACTGGAAATACATTAATTGGCGCCCAACTAGTGGCCGGACTCCACAACCAACAACAGTTAAAACAGCAGCACAGGAGCTGCAACAACCAACAACAGTTAAAACAGCAGGACAGGAGCTGCAACAACCAACAACAATTAAGACAGCAGTGCGGGAGCTACAAGTGACCAGTTTTAATAAGAATTTTTTTTGTTAATTGAATCATGTAAGTGGGCACTCTAGCCAAAATTTTTCGTCACACAAAAATTTTCTTTTTGGTTTATTTTATAAAAAAAAAAAAAAACATTAGTTACTACTAGTGAGCATTTTATAATGCAACAAATCATATCAAAAAAATAAAATAATAATAATTAGAACCAAGTTTCTGAAACGCGCAGAGTCCCGGCTGCAAGGCTTCTCCCCGTAGTTCCCCCACCATCAGGTAAAATGGATCCAAATCAGCTTAGGGAAGTAGTAAGGACGGCTATCAGCAATGCTTTAGCCGAACAAGCCGTTGCAAACCACCAGAGGGAGCAAGTTTTGACTCAAAGAATTAATGAGTTAGCTGAACAAATAGCAGCAGCAAACGTTGCCGCCCCATAAGTAGTAGCATATGCTGCTATAGAAATTAGAAACGACATTCGCTGTGACGAGCCGCTAGATGCCGTCAAGTGCTTACCTGCGTTTGCAGGAGTACAAGAATCTTATGTATCTTGGAGGCAGGCAGCAATAGCCGCTTACCAGATCTTCAGACCATATAATGGCAGTTCTCGTCATCAGGCTGTTATCATCTTAAGAAGCAAGATTAGGGGCCCCGCAGACGCGGTGCTGGCCTCATTTGGTACTGTATTGAACTTTGATGCGATAATAAATCGCCTAGATTTCACATACAGCGACAAGAGGCCAATTCATGTCATTGAACAAGAATTAGGTACCTTGAGGCAAGGTGGCCTGTCCCTGCTTCAATATTACGATGAGGTAGAGAAAAAAATCACTCTTCTTACTAACAAAGTTAAAATGTCATATGAGCCAGCTTTAGCAAAGAGCCTGTGTGAAAAATTTCGCGACGATGCGTTGCGCGTGTTCATATCGGGTCTTAAGCGCAGTCTTACATATGTGCTCTTTGCAGCAAAGCCCAGAGATGTGCCTTCAGCGCTAGTTCTCGCGCAGGAAGTTGATTCAAATCATGAAAGGTACGCATTCGCGGCTAATTTCATAAGAAGTCTAGAAGACAAAGAGCGGAAACCGCATGCAAAAGCGCAGGGTCACCAACAGGAGAGGCATTCGCAACAAGCCGAAACACAAGCTATCGGTACAAAGAATCCGCACTTTAGCAAGCAGAGCAAGGCCCCGGTGCAGACTGACCAGCGAAGCAGCAGGCAGCACAATAATAATGGCGCACAGGTGCCCATGGAGGTCGATCCTTCCTTCTCAAAGGTCTTGCAGCCTACTCAGGCCCCTGCTTACACGAATAGGAATCACTCCGCATCTGACCGCACAGGCGGTCAGAGAAATCAGCAGTGGATGAATCACGTCACGCAAGGCGCGGGACAAGGGGCAGAGGCGTATGCTGATGCCGCCTCCAGCGCAGCGTCATCAGACGAAGAAGTTGATGTGGTTCAGGCGCACCCAGATGAGCCACAAGAGAAGATACACGAAAAGATCAGAGACGCTCAGATGACGCTCAGAGCTAGGGAAAACGCAACGCGGCAGAATAGGGTCTTCGACGTTGGTGACAAAATTTTGGTCAACTCCAACCGACGGCACGGAAACAAACTCACACCTTTATGTGATGAGAAGGCCGTGGATGCAGACCTGGGGACCGAGGTCCTCATTAGAGGGAGGGTGGTCCACAATGACAACCTAAGGTGCCTCCCTTGTTTTTGTTTTCATTCTTTTACACCTTTTTTAAGCCCCTAGGCAAACTCATATAAGTTAGATATAGTTTTTCAATTTACTATTAGCCACTTGACATAGTTTTTATAAATCATTAAATGCCAACAATAGACAAATAGAAATAAATACTAGAGTTCAAGACCAGCTTAACCAGTTAACAGTCACTGTCAATAAAATTCTCAAGATTGCCAAAAACTCACAAGTTGACACTAGCCATTTATTTGAAACATTACTGTCTAGAAACAGAATGCTGATGATGGAGTTGCAAAATTTAATGCTTGCTAACATTGTCTAACATTGGCTAACATTGTCAGCTCAAACATTTTGGACCACTCAGATTTGAAATCAATTTGGCTAGAGGAACCCACCAATACTCCCATAGGAGATCTTGTGTCCGTTGCGTCCGTTAAAGTTCTTCAATTCATTAACACTATACATTTTATAATTAAATTCCCAAAGATTACAAAAGCTTGCAGAAAAATCACAATTTATCCTGTCATCCACGAGAATTTCATATTGCGATTGATTGACAACGTCATAGCCGAATGCGATGGAGAAACCCACACACTGCAGAGTTGCGCCGCTTCACCTGGAGCCACATTTCGTCGTCTGGCATTAGAGAGTTCATGTGCCAAAGAGCTCCATGCAGGTGGCACGGCACACTGCGAGACCCAGCCGAGCAACCTGGAAATAATCACCCATGTACATGACGGAATCATCATCCTCAACGACGGGTCCGCAAGGATTCAGGTGGACAACGGCAATAAAGTCCAGGTACAAGGCACGCATCTCATCACGTTCAGAGACCGAGTCGCAATTGACGGGACTCTGTTTTATAATCACAAAGACGTACGCAATAGAGTCCCGGGTATTGCCAATTCTCCCTTGCTGAATATCACTGCCAGCCAAGATGTCCTCTGCCTCCCTTACCTTCATCGTTTAAATGAACGTAATTAGGAGGTGATACAGCAATTCAAGGAAGACGCCGGAACTGATCAAGTTTATCGTGTGACATTCATCATGGGAGCCATATGCACTGGCCTTACTTCTTGGTGAATCATCGACGCAAAGAAGTCTGCGAAGCGGCTACGAGAAGTCGTCGTCGGGATTGGGTCGGCCGAGGGCGGCCTTACACTTAAAGGGGGAGTAGTTAACACATAACATTTAATATAGGATATTTCATAAGTTTATAATCAACCCTCGCTATCGCGTGCTTCATAAGTTAATGAACAGCCCTCGCAATTGCGGCACTGCATACTTTGTATCAGCGCGCTGCAGCAGTAACCGGACACTTTTGTTTTGCTGCAAGAGCTTCTGTTATTGCCTGGGATTTTGCTGAGTCGGCTTGCCGATCATGACATTGTGGCGTGATGCGAGTTTTGGCTTAGCTTAAGTGAAATATTCTTTGTATCTTAAAATTAGTTTTGAGTACAGCGCTCTTCAAGTAAGTCGCTTAAATAAAAATTCACTCCAGCACTTGGCCGTTAAACAACTTTGTTTTATTGTCTGAGCCCGAGGCCAGCAATAAGAGGTATAGTTTACCTCTCAACCTAATCTTCAGCCATCACTGGACTGGAAATACATTAATTTATACATATACTAGCATTTCCCAAAGTGCGGTGCTACGCCCCGTATTAAATCATATTCGCACGAAAATTTAACTTCGCCCCTACAACCTTAACCAACAGTTTTCTGCCCAACAGGGGAAATTTTCCGGAAAATAGGTATGCAGTTTTAAAAAAAAAAATAATTTTGAAGCAAATCGCATGAAAACTCAACCTTTACCACCCATTTTCCGACCAGCGGGGTGAGTTTTCCGGAAATTTGGTATGCAGTCGTAAATAATTATACTCTTTTTTTATTTTTTTTTGAAAAAAAAAAAGAAAAAAGAGTATATTGGGTTTGTGAAATGTCCGTCCATCCGTCTGTATGAACTCAGGTTTCTTCCACAGTTTCGAAGCTAGAGCAACCAAACTTGGTGTACTTCTTGATGTACACCATAGTCAGACAAAGTGTCAAGATCAACCCCCCACCCCCACCCCTTCCCCCACCAACGACAAAACCTATATCTTCCACAGTTTTATGGCTAGAGTAACCAAATTTAGCACAAGGGCTACTTATCACATCCTTGATATGATTAAAAAAATTTGGGCCACGCCCACCCCCGCCCCCACAAATGAGCAAAGTCTGTATCTCCCACACCCCTTTAGCTAAAGTCCCCAAATTTGAAAGTTGCAGACTGCAGATCAAGTTCATTTCAAATTTCGGATGCACCCCCCCCACCACCCCTCCCCACACACCCTTCAAATCGCAAAAATCTCCCACAGCCACAGTTTTAAAGATATAGCTTTGATTTTATGTTTATTCAATGTTGATCAGCTGTGTAAATTTCATCACGATCGGATAAATAACACCAAATGTATGGAAGAATCTATTAGCCCCGTCTCAGCAGGCTGCAACAACAATTTGACATGCACTGGACCAGTTAAGTGCGATTCTTACCTGTGTTGCCGCTGAACTGCTTGAAATGCAAGATGGGAGCAGGGAGTCTCGTAGTCGGGCACAGTATCCTTACTGGTTTTTTAAAAAAAAATTTAAAGAAAAAGTACAAAAAACAAGTAAGAACGTTGCAGTCGTTGCCTCTTTGTGGAGTCAGAAGTAGGTGTGGCAATTGTGTTTTTGCTCAAATCTTTCAAGTTTTACCATAAATTTAAGTTTGGTTGGGCGCGTTATACAAGTTTGGGAGAAACAAACTTTGGTCGATTGCAAGTAGTCCTTGTGCTAAATTTGGTTACTCTAGCTATAAAACTGTGGAAGATGTAAGTTTATAAGGTTTATAAGTTCTTGTATGAACAAATTTTTTGTTTTCAAAATAAATAAACCAAACTCACTATGTCTTAGTTTAAGCACTTTTCACAAATGTTGACAAAATTTCATCAAAATGGCACGACTATATCTTTTAACTGCCATAGGTACAATCGGTTGAGAATCACTTTTTATGAGAAAACTTCTTTGATTTTTAAGATAACTCAACCAAACTCACTTAGACTATGTTTCAGCACATTCATTACGTGCTGAGAAAATTTCATCAAAATCGTTTATATCTTATAGATGCCATTGTTAAAATAAGATGTAAGAAAAGCTTTATTATTTGATAACAACATTATTTTTTAAATCTTAAAAAATGCAGCACCAACAGATGCCAGCAGCGGCTTCCGGCTGCTACCAAACTGAAAACTGCAGTTGTTTTTATTGATACCAGTTGCCTGCCCTTTTGCCTGCCTCTTTGCCTACCTCATTGCTTATCAATTTGCTTGCCCCTTTGCCAGCCCCATTGCCCTCCCCTTCGATACCCCCTTGGTTTGTCTTGATGGCACATTTAATATACCATTAAAATACTTCAGAATGCAAGGAATTGTCATACATTTTTAAAATCCCGTTGTATCTGGTATGATACTATATATCTTAATTATGGAAAAGTACTTATTTATTTATGAATTTGAATATGTTAATTTAATCGAATTTTTTATTTTAATACAATCTTTAGTATATACTTAGATGCTATAAAACTTTACTGTTTATTTACAGAAAAATATAAATTTTAAAATACGAATCGAGCGAGAAGCCAAGTTTAGTAACTCAGTTGTAATTCATGATAAGTTTTAAATTAAAGCTAATAGTTTTCAAGCTAATTAGATTAAATATCTATTCAAAAGGTATACAAATTTCGTCTAAACAAAGAATATCTATTTGCTTGTGTCTTATTTTTGCAAAATACTTTTAGATACTTTTGCTTGTGCGTTGCATTTTTTGCATAGCAACATAGCTCACTGCCGCTCTCTCCCTGACTTTACCACTATCACTGTCTATGTCTCTGTCTGATGCTGCCATTCTCTTTAGAGTGGCTGTGCATCCTACGAGGCGCAGGTTGCGCCATAATTTACCAAGTATATCCGCCTTGTTACCTCGCTCAGTCTCTCGCTGGGCGCCCCGCTTTGCCGGATGCGGAAGCGTGCCATAAAAGGGCATGTTTGCCGCATCCTGTTGACAACAACTGGGCCATGGCAGGCGCTGCTCCTGGCACTCTAATTTCCCCTGTCTCAGCAGGCAGAAACCACAGTTTGACATGCACTGTGCAAGTTGAGTACGCTGCTTCCTTGTGTTGCCACTGAACTGCTTGAAATGCAAGTTGGGAGCAGTTTCTGCCAGCTGAGACGGGGGTAATAGATTCTTCCGTAACTTTGGTGCTATTTATCCGATCGTGTTGAAATTTTCACAGCAGATCAACATTGATGCAACATATATGTGTATCAAAGCTCTATCTTTTAAATTGTGGTTGTGGGAGTCTTTTACGATTTGCGGGGGTGCGGGGGGGTAGCATCCGAAATTTGAAATAAACTTGATCAGCGTATGGTATACAGGAACTTGCATGCCAAGTTTGGTGTCTCTAGCTCTTATAGTTTCCGAGATCTGTGTGTTCATACGGACAGACGGACAGACAGACAGACGGACAGACAGACAGACAGACGGACATGGCTAGTTCGTCTTGGCTGTTGATCCTGATCAAGAATATATATAGTTTATATAGTCGGAAATGTCTCCTTCTGCCTGTTACACACATTTGCAGTACTTTATAACTCCCTTTTTCCCATTTTTAATGGGAACAGGGAGTAAAAAGAGTATATTGGGTTTGTGAAATGTCCGTCTGTCTGTATGAACGCAGTTTTTTTTCACAGTTTTGAAGCTAGAGCAACCAAACTTGGTATACATGTTGGTATATACCATATGCAGACATAGTGTCAAGATCAACCCCCCACCCCCACCCCTTCCCCCACAAACCGCAAAAGCCTATATCTTCCACAGTTTTTTAGCTAGAGTAACCAAATTTAGCACAAGGGCTACTTATCACATCATTGCTTGATCTGACTAAAAAAAAATTTGGCCACGCCCACCCCTGCCCCCAAAAATACGCAAAGTCTGTATCTCCACACCCCTTTAGCTAGAATCACCAAATTTTGCAGGTTGAATTCTAGTACCCTTTTAAATATATATGATAAAAATAATTTTGCGACGCCCACCCCCGCCCTTGCAATCGGACAATGTTTGTTTCTCCCAAACCTGTAGAACGGGCCCAACCAAACTTAAATTGATGGTAAAACTTGAAAGATTTGAGCAAAAATACAATTGCCACGCCCACTTCTGACTCCGCAAAGAGGCTAAAAAAGATTATATCGCAGTCGGGTGCATCTGACTGCAACGTTCTTACTTGTTTTGTTTCGGACTGTACCCAAAAGAAACTGCACACTTTTGACTTTGCATAACTTTTAGTAAAGACGCTCGATTGACATGCGGTAAGCACCGCTAGGAAGCGTGAACAAACGTGCTTTTTACGCTCCTTCTCTTCCGTCATTCTGGTTTTGGTTTTTCCAATGCCTCGAATTGAAAAACACGTGCGAATCAAAGTTGTTCACAATTGCTGCACCGTAAATGGTATATCATTCAGGAAATTGGCTAAGCGGTACAAAATCAGTGCTAACAGTGTTAAAAGTAGCATCTCTAGAAATCTTGACACTTTGTCTGCCTATGGTATATACAAACATGTATACCAAGTTTGGTTGCTCTAGCTTCAAAACTGTGGAAAAAACCTGCGTTCATACAGACGGACAGACAGACCGACAGACGGACGGACGGACGGACATTTCACAAACCCAATATACTCTTTTTTCCTTTTTTTTCAAAAAAGTTTAAAAAAAGAGTATAAAAACTGTCTCTTATAGACAAAAATAAATCAATATCCGAGCGTGATTTGTCAACGAGTAAAAAAAATTCATAAATTAAAGATTACAAAAAGCAGCGAATACCAAAAAACAATTATAAACAAATAAAAGTGCAGAAAACAATAGTTCGAAAATTGTACGAGCTTTTGTTCAAAGAATCTGTTGAGTGCGTCATAATGGATGATGAAACCTACGTTAAAGTGGATGCCAGAACATTGCCAGGACCTCAATTTTACACAAAACGGATTTGTGAAACAGTTGATCAGTCTGTAACATCGATTGGAGTTGACAAATTTGGCGAAAAAGCTCTCATTTGGCAGGCTATATGCTCTTGTGGCTTTAAAACACCACCATTTTTCACAAAGGGCACTAAAATTTATAAAAATTAGTGTAGAGACGCCTTATACCATTTTATAAAAAGCATCATATCTCAACAATATTTTGGCCACATTTAGGAAATCCACTACGCCCGCTCCACGCTAGCATTGCGGGAAGCCCACAACATCAACTATGTGGCAAGAGACGAGAATCCACCAAACTCTCCAGAACTTCGCCCGGTTGGGAGGTATTGGGCTATTGTCAAAAGGAACCTGAAGAAAAATGGGCAAGAAGCCAGAGAAATGAAGGAATTAAAAAAAAATTGGCGTTAGGCAAGTTGTGCCGTTAAAAATAAATGTATGCAAAGCTTTATGAAAAACGTGAAACAAAAAATTCGCATTAAATTAAGATAATAATATTTGTTTCTAGCATTATGTTCAATATCAAAAATAATTGATTAATCTATAATTTAAAAAAAAATTCGAGCGAATCTGATGAATATTCGCTAAGTTACATGCAAATTAAAGTGTGCAGTTTCTTTTCGGTACAGTCCTTATTCTTGCATTAAAATATATCATCATTCTTTAAATCAATCAAATTAAAAAAGTCAAAGCGTAATTTTCACAAATTAAAATTACTCACAGCTTTGCATGTCAATTAAACATATTTTAAAACACCACTTTGAAAATCTCACTGCCTTATTGAACAACAATTAAATATGAATTTGCACCCACGCAAATTAAATACATTATTGCAATACGCACTCCTAAGGCCACAATTTTATAGATACAATTTTGATTTTTGATACACATATTTGTTTTATTAATGTTGATCAGCTGCGTAAAATTCGTTACGATCGGATAACAAATAACAAAGTTATTCAAGAAAAGTCTCAGCAGGCAGAAGCAACAGTCAAGCCCAGTGCGTTGCTTGTGTTTCCGATGATGTTTTTGAAATGCAAGTTGGGCGCAATTGACTTTGGCTTTCTTGCTTGTTATACAACTGCAGAGGGTATTATTGTTTTGTCACGAAATGTGTAACGAATTGAATGAGACGTCTCAAAAAAAAAATTGTATATTCGTGATCAGCATCAACAGCCGAGTCATGTCCGCCTGTCCGTCTGCTTGTATGCGAACTAGTCCCTCAGTTTTAGAGCTATCATGTTGATACTTGGCACAGATGCTTATTCTTTCTGCAAGCAGTACATATGTCAGAATCGGCCAGCTCGGACCACTACAACATATAGCTGCCACAGGAACGATTGGTTAAAATATAAGTTTTTGCATGAAAAACTTTTTTGTTTTTCAAAATATCTCAACCAAATTCACTATGTCTCAGTATTTGCTTTTTTCACACATGTTGACAAAATTTCATCGAAATCGGACCACTTTATCTTATAGCTGCCATAGGAACGATCGGTTGAAAATAAGTTTCTGTATGAAAAGCTTTTATGTTCTTCAAAATAAATCGACCAAACTCACTATATCTAAATTAAAGCATGCTCTTCACATGTTGATCAAATTTCATCAAAATCGGATCACTATATCTTATACCTGCCATAGGAACGATCGGTTGAAAAATAAGTTTTAAAAGCGCCCTTGCAAGTCACATTACAAATATTCAACAATTAAATAAAAAATTGTATTTCATTTATAATCTATATTGTTTTACGCTTTTAAAAAATGAAGCCCCATTTGAGCATGCAGACAAAATCTAGTTGCCTAATCCGACCGATTCTGACCTATGTACGTGTTATCTGCAACAAAGAGAAGCATCTGTGCCAAGTTTCATCAATATAGCTTTAAATCTGATAAACTAGTTCGCATATAGGTCAAAGACATCTCCTTCAGCGCGTTATACATTTCGTGACCAAATTACGAAACCCAAATTATAATACGCTATGGTAAAAAATTAATTGCAAACTAATTTCGAGGGCCGGACTTATTTATAACATATTTATTATAACTCGAAGTTATAAAATATCAACGCCTGGTTCCTTAAGTTATATTAACTTAAAAAACTAGTTATTAAACTTTTATAAAATTTTCCATCTTTGCGCCTTCGAATTTGACTTGGTTAGTGGTGTCACTTTCTCGATAAGTGCACTTAACATTAAATATAGAGAACAAAATCTACTGTTAACGTCAAATGCACTTGCATCTTCCCAAGATGCGTGCATCTCCCATACCTACCTCCCTTACATTTTGTATGGAAAACAAGTAAGAATGCTCTTAAAAAGTACTCTTATAAAGTACTGCAAATGTGTGTAAAAGGCAGAAGGAGGCATTTCCGACTATATAAACTATATATATTCTTGATCAGCATCAACAGCCGAGACGAACTAGATATGTCCGTCTGTCTGTCCGTCGGGCACACACGACTAGAGCATTCTTCTTTGTTATACTCTGAAAAAAGGAGTATATTGGGTTTGTGAAATGTTTGTCCGTCCGGTTTTTTCCACTGTTTTGAAGCTACACTCAAAAAAAAGTGTACATGCAATTGTGGAAAACTGACGTCAACTTGGGGAAAAACAGGATAGAAATAGCTCCATAGAAATTTTTCTATGCCATGTTTTAGAGCAAGATAACTCAACCAAACTCACTTAACCTAACATTAAGGACAATTTATACATGCTGACAAAACTTTATCACAATCGGCCGACTATACCTTATAGCTGCCATAGAAACAATCAGTTAAAAAATAAATTTTCTTGTGCAAATCTTTTCTGTAAGGGTATATGTCTTCGGCACGCCGAAGATAATATGTCTTTCTGGTTTTTCTTAATTTGTATTAACCAAACTCACCTATTCTGTGTTTTAGGATGTTATTTCAATGTTGACTGCAGTTTTTTTTTGATTGGACGACTATATCTTTTAGCTGCCATCTGTTTAAAATTAAGTGTTCTTGTGCAAGTCTTTTCTACAAGGGTATATATCTTCGGCGTGCCGTAGATATCTATCTGATAGCTATATTAAGGGATGTACTCATGGGGCATGTGGGTGCCCACTTTACTTACATCAACTGTCACATAACGGTTTTCAACAAGAGACCATATTCTTTTATTATAAAATCATATTTAAAATTTCCTTTTATTAATTTACAGTTTGTAATGAAAATAAATACAAAAATAATTTTTACAACATATTTCTCGTACGTATGTATAACACATAGGGTCAAGACATGAGTTGTTGTTTATCTCTCGAAGATCAAGTTTAATCAAACAAATGATAATTATCAGGAACCGTATTAGCTGAAAGATGAAAAATTACAATATTAAACAACAATTACCATTTAAATTCTTATTCAAATTGAAATATATGAAAAAAAATATTCTTTACATGCGATCGACGATTGAACTTAATTACTTTATACACTCTATACATATACATATACATATACATATACATATACATATACATATACATATACATATACATATACATATACATATACATATACATATACATATACATATACATATACATATACATATACATATACATATACATATACATATACATATACATATACATATACATATACATATACATATACATATACATATACATATACATATACATATACATATACATATACATATACATATACATATACATATACATATACATATACATATACATATACATATACATATACATATACATATACATATACATATACATATACATATACATATACATATACATATACATATACATATACATATACATATACATATACATATACATATACATATACATATACATATACATATACATATACATATACATATACATATACATATACATATACATATACATATACATATACATATACATATACATATACATATACATATACATATACATATACATATACATATACATATACATATACATATACATATACATATACATATACATATACATATACATATACATATACATATACATATACATATACATATACATATACATATACATATACATATACATATACATATACATATACATATACATATACATATACATATACATATACATATACATATACATATACATATACATATACATATACATATACATATACATATACATATACATATACATATACATATACATATACATATACATATACATATACATATACATATACATATACATATACATATACATATACATATACATATACATATACATATACATATACATATACATATACATATACATATACATATACATATACATATACATATACATATACATATACATATACATATACATATACATATACATATACATATACATATACATATACATATACATATACATATACATATACATATACATATACATATACATATACATATACATATACATATACATATACATATACATATACATATACATATACATATACATATACATATACATATACATATACATATACATATACATATACATATACATATACATATACATATACATATACATATACATATACATATACATATACATATACATATACATATACATATACATATACATATACATATACATATACATATACATATACATATACATATACATATACATATACATATACATATACATATACATATACATATACATATACATATACATATA
The DNA here is from genome assembly GCA_949708635.1 of Hirtodrosophila cameraria. Lineage (NCBI taxonomy): Eukaryota > Metazoa > Arthropoda > Insecta > Diptera > Drosophilidae > Hirtodrosophila > Hirtodrosophila cameraria. The sequence continues at coordinate 33,367,923 of OX453089.1, forward strand.
CATATACATATACATATACATATACATATACATATACATATACATATACATATACATATACATATACATATACATATACATATACATATACATATACATATACATATACATATACATATACATATACATATACATATACATATACATATACATATACATGTACACAGAAATGTAAAAACAAACACGAACATAAATCTATAATTGCTTATTAAAAATATACTTGATCCTTACTCTCTCGATAAATGTGCACCCGTGTCCGTTGACAAGCATCCGGCTCCACCGCCAAATCCGTATCCTTTAGGACCATACTTCCGTCCGTGGCAGTTTTTACAAAATAGTGTCTTTTCATGTTCAGTGCAATTTGTCGAATCCAATGCCTTGTTGCACATACCTTTGTAAGTAATGTATGGAAATGTATTTGTGTATATTAGTAAGTAAAATTGTTACAAAAAATATATGTACATATGTTGTCTTGCATTACTCACTGCATTTGAAACAAGTTTTATGGAATTTGTAACCACCGGCAACACGCTCTTCCGCCGCGTAAACAGACTTGCCACACGCTGGGCATTTAGGAGTCTCAACCGGAACGAATGGCATAATTTATTTATATGTATCTGCAAATGAAATATAAACATACATATCGTAAATAAATATAAGTTATTGTTTTTAAATGCCAAAAAGTCATTTAAAATATTAAATCGTTCTATATATGTATACTTATGTGTGAATAATTATGACCACTCCTTTTATGTTCTTTTGTATGTATGTATTCATTTACATGTTTATTTAAAGTACATATATTATGTAAATACGACATTTATACATACCGACGAAGGTACACTTGCAAAGAAGTTCCTGTATATCAAAGACGCTGCCGACTAAACTGGAAAGATTCTGTACACTGGTAGTCTATATTTGTGGATGCACACGGCACAACAAGAAAATACATTTTGTGTAAGAAAAACAGCAATAAAACGATGAGTATAATCGAATGTTATTTGTTGACTTGTTCTTAAATAACACTTTTCGCCAATATTGCCTTTAACAACATAAAACAATAATGAGTTTATTGAATTAAAGTTAGTTGATTGTCAGCTATTTTCGTTTATCAATAAATATATAAATATCAATTTTGTAGAATATGAACACAAAATATTTAAAGCAGTAGTGTCTATTAGTTTTATGTATGTATTATACGCAGACATATATGCAGAGATATTAAAACATACATATGTACACATGTTGATTCATGAATACATGTCAATAAAAATATTTACATATTTATTTATGTATAAATAAAGCAATCAACATTCATTTACGTATACAAGCGCAATGTATATACATTCGATTGTATATAACCGCCAGTTCTGCCAGAACCGATTGCTTGTGTTCATCACCGATTTTAGCTATGAATTGTAGGCTGTGAATTCCTGCAGGAAAGGTCATGCAAAGCCTAACGGCCGCCCGAAGCGATTGCTTTTTTTACCGCTGATTTAATCTATAAATTGCAGTCGCGAGCGTGTGCTGAGAAAATATTCTTAATTTTATGCTCTTTACTCCCTGTTCCCATTAAAAATGGGAAAAAGGGAGTTATAAAGTACTGCAAATGTGTGTAACAGGCAGAAGGAAGCATTTCCGACTATATAAACTATATATATTCTTGATCAGGATGAACAGCCAAGACGAACTAGCCATGTCCGTCTGTCAGTCCGTCTGTCCGTATGAACACACAGATCTCCAAGACTATAAGAGCTAGAGACACCAAACTTGGCATGTAGGTTCCTGTACACCTTACGCAGATCAAGTTTATTTGAAATTTCGAATGCACCCACCCACACCCTCGCAAATCGCAAATTTTTTTTTGATTTTTGGTACACATGTATGTTTAATCAATGTCTTTCGGATGTGTAAATTTCAACACGATCGGATAAATAGCACCAAAGTTATGGAAGAACTTATTTCCCCTGTCTCAGCAGGCAGAAACAACAGTTTGACATGAACTGAGCAAGTTGAGTACGCTGCTTGCTTGTGTTGCCGCTGAACTGCTTGAAATGCAAGTTGGGAGCAGGGAGTCTCGTAGTCGGGCAGACTCGACTAGAGTATTCTTACTTGTTTTATACTCCTATTTAATTTTTTTTGGAAAAAAAGAAAAAAGAGTATATTGGGTTTGTGAAATGTCCGTCCGTCTGTCTGTCCATCTGTATGAACGCAGTTTTTTTTCCACAGTTTTGAAGCTAGAGCAACCAAACTTGGTATATATGTTGATATTTTCCATAATGTCACGTCCACTTCTGACTCCGCAAAGAGGAGAAAAAAGAGACTGCAACGTACTTACTTGTTCTCTCTGCTTTTTAACATATAACGGAAGTAACTAAAACAGAACTCGAAAATGGTAGGCTGTTCAGTATGTACATATGTACATTCTTTTTTTAGTAAACATATATTAAGTGAGTTGTGCATAGAGATAAATTTTAAATTTAAGTTTAATATATAAAATGTGAATGGGGTGCAAGGCAAAAAACCACTTAAAACTCTTGGACACTTTGTTGGTGCACTAACTGGTATAAAAATAATATATTTAATATTGATCTAAACACACTTATAAAAAACAAATACTGAAAAACAAATATTTTCAGAATCTATTCCAAATAATGAATTTGATTCGGCTGACTAACAGCTGCGAAAGGCTTCGTCTCTTCAAGAAAAACCAGATCACTTAGAAATAAGGCAGAGCACAAATAGTTAATAAAAAATACAAGTTATATTAAGGTGTAATAAGTTTTATTCGAAATTAAAAAAAAAAATTGCTTTAAAGAATTATTTATTACTTTTCATAGTTGAATATGCTCATAAATGACATAGCTACAGAACTGGCGGCTACATACACTAAACTATGTATGTATGTATGTGCATACACACACATACACTAAACTATGCATGTATAGTAATAATTATAAATAAATGTTGCATAAATAATAAATGCATATATACACTTTTTTTTATTTATGTACAGGGTTACGTGCAATACTTAACTATTTATACTCTTACAGAGTCTATTCTCGTTTTGGCACTAACTATGTAAACAAACTTATTGACAATCACAATCAATTGTGTAACAAAATACATACAACTCGTAAGCAATTTAAAAACAGGAAAGAAATGTTATCTTCGGCGCGCTGAAGATATATACACTTGCAAAAAAGTTTCGTATATAAAAACTACATTTTACACCGATTAATCCTATCACAGCTATAAAAAACAGATATAAAATCGAAGTCAGTAGGTGTGGAACATAATAAATACTTAAAAATTTTGTTTGATTTTCATACAAAATCTTATTTCATCATATTTTAATCAATTTTATGATTTAGAATTTGAGAATTTAGATCAATTTCAGAGCTCGTAAAATATGTTCAATCAAATTTTTCAAAGCACTCTGCATAATCAAACAACCGAAAAAACTGAGACGGAATCACTCAGTGTCTGAACACTAACTCTTTTTACTCCCTGTTCCCATTAAAAATGGGAAAAAGGGAGTTATAAAGTACTGCAAATGTGTGTAACAGACAGAAGGAGCCATTGCCGACTATATAAACTATATATATTCTTGATCAGGATCAACAGCCAAGACGAACTAGCCATGTCCGTCTGTCAGTCCGTCTGTCCGTATGAACACACAGATCTCCAAGACTATAAGAGCTAGAGACACCAAACTTGGCATGTAGGTTCCTGTACACCTTACGCAGATCAAGTTTATTTGAAATTTCGAATGCACCCACCCACACCCTCGCAAATCGCAAATTTTTTTTGATTTTTGGTACACATGTATGTTTAATCAATGTCTTTCGGATGTGTAAATTTCAACACGATCGGATAAATAGCACCAAAGTTATGGAAGAACTTATTTCCTCTGTCTCAGCAGGCAGAAACAACAGTTTGACATGAACTGAGCAAGTTGAGTACGCTGCTTGCTTGTGTTGCCGCTGAACTGCTTGAAATGCAAGTTGGGAGCAGGGAGTCTCGTAGTCGGGCACACTCGACTAGAGTATTCTTACTTGTTTTATACACCTTTTTAATTTTTTTGGAAAAAAAAAGAAAAAAGAGTATATTGGGTTTGTGAAATGTCCGTCCGTCTGTCTGTCCATCTGTATGAACGCAGTTTTTTTCCACAGTTTAAGAGCTAGAGCAACCAAACTTGGTATACATGTTGATCTATACCAAAGTAAGACAAAGTGTCAAGATCTCCCCCCACCCCCATCCTTCCCCACAAACTTCAAAAACCTATATCTTCCACAGTTTTACAGCTAGAGTAACTAAATTTAGCACAAGGGCTACTAATCACTTCCTTCATTGATCTGACTAAAAAAATTTTGCCACGCCAACGCCGCCCTCACAAATAAGCAAAGTGTCTATCTCCCCCGCCCTTTTAATAAGAATCCCAAAATTTTGCAGATTGACTTCTGTATAAAATAGACTGGATAAAAATAATTTGTGTTTGCCTATGTTGTTGCCTTTGATATTTCGTCACTGGCAAAGGAAGGGAGAAAAAGATAGGGCCGAGGTTGGAAAATTTGGTCGGAATATGTCAAAAATTCGCGGAAAATCGTTGTATGCAACTTTTGTGTTTATCATCCGATCAGCTTCAAACTAGTTTTCAAAGATTTAAATAAAAACAAGTAAGAACGTTGCAGTCGGGCTCACCCAACTACGATATACTCTGTTTTCTGTACGTATATTAAATTAAATTCTTTTAAAGACTACTTATATATATATGCTACAAGCTATAAAATTCTTGAGATCTTGACACTTTGTCTTACTATGGTATATACCAACATGTATACCAAGTTTGGTTGCTCTAGCTTCAAAACTGTGGAAAAAACCTGCGTTCATACAGACGGACAGACAGACGGACGGACATTTCACAAACCCAATATACTCTTTTTTTCCATTTTGGAAAACAGAGTATAACAAGTAAGAACGTTGCAGTCGGATGCACTGACTGCGAAACACTCTTTTTTTCGATTCTTTTCAGAGTCAGAAGTGGGCGTGGCAATTGTATTTTTGCTCAAATCTTTCAAGTTTTACCATCAATTTAAGTTTGGTTGGGCCCGTTTGACAGGTTTGGGAGAAACAATCATTGCTCGATTGCAAGGGCGGGGGTGGGCGTGGCAAAATTATTTTTATACAATCTATTAAATAGGGCAATAGAATTCAACCTGCAAAATTTGGGGACTCTAGCTAAAGGGGTGAGGGAGATACACACTTTGCTCATTTGTGGGGGCAGGAGTGGGCGTGGACAAAATTTTGTATTCAGATCAATCAAGGATGTGATAAGTAGCCCTTGTGCTAAATTTGGGTACTCTAGCTATAAAACCGTGGGAGGTATAGGTTTTTGCGGTTTGTTGGGCAAGGGGTGGGGGTGGGGGGGAGATCTTGACACTTCGACTGCCTATGGTATATACCAACATGTATACCAAGTTTGGTTACTCTTGCTTCAAAACTGTGGAAAAAACCTAAGTTCATACGGACAGACAGTCGGACGGACGGACATTTCACAAACCCAATATACTCTTTTTTCTTTTTTTTTTTCAAAAAATTAAAATAAAGCGTATAATAATTTATGACTTCATATAATTTTCCGGAAAATTCACCCCATTGGGTAGAAAATGGGTGGTCAAGGTTGTATGTGCCAAAGTTAAGTTTGTATGCGATTTGCTTCAAACTAATTTTCGAAGATCAATATGAAAATTCATTAAAAACTGCATTCCAATTTTCCGGAAAATTGACCCCTGGGTGGAAAGTGGGTGGCAAATAGGCCAAGTCTACATAACAAAATATTAAAAGGTGATTTTCTAATTATGAAAAATCCAGAAAGTTGTTGCACAAATAACTTTATAACAACATTAAAAGGTCTCGAGTTAACACAGGAGCCGAGCGAAAGAACAAAAACGTTCGTCGGTTGAGCAAAGAGCAAGCCAAAAAATAACGAAATTTTAGTGTTCATCGAGACAGTTTCGAGCTCTGATCAGTTTAGAAAAAATGAGTTTTGATAAATTGAGAAACGAAAAAGTTTTTCATATTAAAACTGATTTTTCAACCGATTTTTGAAAAGCAGCAATAAGATATAGTTGTTTGATTTTAAATAGAGGAGTTTAGCTGGCTTGAGGTCACTGTTTAGTTAAAAAACAAAAGTTTTTGTTATTTCCACCAATATATTTCGGTAATCTTCGATAACCGTCTTCAGGGCATCTACAACAATTTTAAAACACTTTTACAAAACTTAATTTAACATTTACATTTAATAACTATGCGTACAGATTTTTACACGTCCGCTCTGTGTGGCGTGGAGTTGTCAACTAATTATTTATGTGTAAGGAGGTGTCTGTATATGTAAGCGCAGTTATCGGTGTCTGTTTTGTAGTTTAGTCTGTTGTCAGCTGGTGTATCTATTATATGTAGCATTTCAAGAGTGTAGCGTTTTCCGTAGTGTTGTTCTTTTGATCAAATTTTGTCAGCATGTCTAAACTGTGCTTAAACTTAGAAATAATGGGATTGGCTTAGTTATCTTAAGGAACCAAAATGTTTTTCAACAAACCGATGCTATGGCAGCTACATGATAAAGTGGTGAACATGTGAGTAAAACACCGCCAACAGCCAAACACACGCAAAAAATACAAGCTCAACTAAATGATTAAAACTATGTGTATTTAATGTAATGTAATTGTAGCAGCGGTTGCACACTGTGCACGCACTTGTAATTAAATCTGAATTACCGGCGGTTTTATCTCCTATAAGGAGAAATACAATATTATAAACTTAAATTTAAATTGTTCACTTAATTTACGCTTCGTTGCGTTCTACCCTTTCGTTCTAAATGTCGATTATAAGTCAATCGATCGTACAATAGTTCTCTTACAATTCAATAGTTCATTCGATACATCGATATTTCACGTTAAACAAGGCTGCCACCAGGCATCAAAAAATCTCAAATGTAAACAAACAATATATCCGTTAAATGTTTCAAATGTTAACTTAAATGCTTAAAATCGCTACAACCTCCCCGCCACCGTGAATCTAACAGGGCTTGGATTCACTTAAAATCCAGTTTAGCCAAAACGCACGCTGGGCGACGAAAAACTCCGGCATTAGTCTTTACAGTGGCTGTGCGTACTTGTCCATCCTTTCCACTAATCACTTCAGTTAGTCTGTACGCTTCTTCTTCTGGGTGTGGTGTCTGACTGGAATTAGAAGTGCCTAATAGAAAATGGTTAGGAGTTAATGGCTCATCAGAGGGCGAATCTAAAGCTATATGCGTGAGCGGCCTTGCATTTACTATATTCTCCGCAGCACACATCAAACTATACAACACATCTTCCCTCAAACTTCGGCCCAAGATAGCATGGCCCATTGCTCTCTTGACGCTGCGCACGAGCCGTTCCCAACAGCCTCGTTTGCCAACTCTGCTGCGATTTTAGTTTGGTCCATTTCGGCACGCTGACGCTTCAGCTCTCGATTCGCACCTACAAAATTGGTGCCGTTGTCCGAACGTATTCATTTAGGTTTTCCACGCCGCGCCATGAAATTTCGGACGACTCTGATGCAGGTATCAGTACTCAGATCCCTTGAAATTTCCAAGTGAAGAGCTCTCACCGTCAGGCAGGTAAAGATGCAAATCCAACTTTTTTCAGTCGATCTCCCTCTAGTAACCGAAAATGGTCCCATGTAATCGACGCCAGCGTAGGTGAACGGCCGTACATACGGTGTCAAACGATCAGTGGGTAGTTGTCCCATTAACGACTTGGACGAGCTCTGTTCGTTATACATATGTAGCAGAGTCGGGATACTCGTCGCACTTGCTCACGGCAATGTGGTATCCAATAACGACGGCGAATTTCTGCGAGGATCGTATTTTCGTTCTGATGCAACCAGTCCTTATGATATTGCTCCACTATTAGTTTCGTCACGAAATGTCCTTGTGGCATAATTATGGGTCGCTTGGTGTCTTCATGTGCTGCGTTAGCCTTGTTAATCCTGCCGTTCATGCGAAGAAGACCATTTAAGTCAAGGATTGGACACAGTTTCCATGTTTTACTGCTTTTCTTGATGGGACATTCACGTGCCAATGTCTCCATTTCTTCTGCGTACTCTGACATATGCACGTTTTGACACACGACCAATCGTGCGTATTTAATTTCGTTTGCCTACAGGTAACTAGTGCGTACTCGATTACTCAATCGCAAAATCCAGGCTATAATTCGGATCAGCTTCCTGAAAGATTGTTTATTTCGTCGATTAATTTTTGTTCCGAAGTCAGCTGGGTTATCTTTCCCAGGAATCCAAGACCACTCATCAACGCTGCTGGTTTCTAAAATTTCGTTAACTCGGTGTGCAACGTATGGCTTGTATCTCCTGTGATCGGATTTGATTCACGCCAGGACCGTACTTGAGTCAGACCACATTCTAATTTGCTTTGGAATGATATTATGTCCCTCCAATATATGCTTTCGGAGTCTGATCGCCATAACTGCCGCTTGCAGCTCTAATCTCGAAATAGACGACTGCTTCATCGGTGCGCACTTGGTCTTCCCCATGATGAAAGCCGTTTTCCATTGCCCTGCAGATTTCATGCGCCAGTATCCTACGGCCGCGTATGCCGCTTCGCTTGCATCCGCAAACAAATGTAGCTCAACAGTGTCATCAAGAAGACTTGGACCATAGCACCGAGGTATCCGTACGTTCGAGATTTCGTCCAATTTATGCAACCAGTTTTTCCATACCAAATCGTCTTCATGGTCAATGCATTCATCTCATCCAGTTTTCTTTCGCCATATAGATTGACGATATAACTACTTAGTTTGGCCATAATTTTATGCTCCGCCGAAATTCCAAACGGGTCGAATATGGACATAACAATTTTCAGAACTTCTCTTTTCGTTGGGGTCCTATCGGGAGTAAACAAGGATTTATTAATTTTCGCAAATGATAACGTGAACCCAAATTCATCAGTAAGCGTATGCCAATGCATGCCTAACACGTTTTGAAAATGTTTAGCGACGTCCTTATCTAAATTTAACGATTCCATCAGACTTGTTATCGGCGAATGTTTCATTACAAATTCCAGAATTAGAGATGAATTGTCTTAGCTCGAAACCTCCCTCCTTGTGTATCATAATTACTTGCTGACTAATCCTAACTGCTTCTTCTTCGCTGGAAAAACAGTGGACGTAATCGTCTATGTAATGGTTTTTAATAATTGCTTCGGCTGCTTCCGGATATTTCCATTTGAATTTTAGCGCGTTAAAATTCTTGACGTATTCCGCGGATGCAGGTGAGCACTTCGCTCCAAAAGTTATAGCAGCCATTTCATATACCTTCATTTCTTCATCAGGGTTGGTTCGCCAGAGAAATCTTTGTGCACAACGATCTGCTTTACGTATCTCAACCTGATGAAACATCTCTCTGATGTCTGCGCATATTCCAAATCTTCTTTTCCGAAACTTCATCAGTATCGGACTTGTTCTTTAGTGCATCTCCTGGTACCAGCTCCATGTATCCTTTTCTTTCGTATCCAGCCATAATTCGACAGTATTCCTTATGATAATCTGTTTCGCGCTGAAATTTCCGTTCCAATGAAATTGCCTTTTGACCGCCATTTCTTTGCTCCCTGGCAAAACGATGTCGTCACGTCTCCAGAGCAACCCTCTTTCATATCGTTTTCCAATACAGCTCGTTGTTTCTTGAAGCATCTTGTTCGATCGCTCTTCCGCTTTTCCCTTGTGGTCCACTGCAAACTTTTGCACGCCCATTTCAGAATCTACTATAAAATTCTCTATTAATTTATCAAAAATTAAATCATTTTCAGAGTTTATCAAGAAAATTCCATTCGTCTTCTGTATATTTTCGGTTGGACACTTTCCATAGCACACCCACCCAAGCTTGGTGGCGGCGACAATCGGACCATCATATACGATTGCTCGTGCTGAGTCTGGCACTCCTAAATGCGCGTTGTCCAAACCAATCAGGAGTTCGGGAACCGCGTTGGCATAACCTTGCACCGGTATCGTTTCCAAGTTTCGGTATTTTGAATGCAAGTCCGATACGTTAACAGATTGCTTCGGCAACTGGAGATTCTTTATTGTACGAACTCCCTTCAACGTATGTATTGTTCCATTTCGACCGTCCGATATACCAATGTCGAAACGGCTTGTACTCTCGGAAACCTTTCTGTTTCCGAACCACTGCAAGGTGAGATTCTCTTTGGGGCCTTTCAAGCCCAGTTCCTCCGCTAGTCTTTCGTTCATCAACGAAACCGCGGAACCGTCATCCAAGAATGCGTAGCAGGAAATGGTTTTTCCGATCGCATGAAGATAAACCGGCAAAATTTTAAACAAAACTGTGGAACCGGCTGCTTGTGAAGCTGTTCCTGTAAATCTCTGTGCATTGTCAACTGCAGGTACTTCAACAGGCTTGTGTAATAACTTGTTGATTTTCTTGGCGCAGCCCACCGAGTCGCATTTGTGCTTAAATTTACATTCATTAACGCGGTGGCCAGCCCTCAAACAGTTGAAGCACAGCTTGTTTTCTCTAACAGCCTTCCATTTCTTTTCGATGTCAAGTTTCGTGAACTGGTCACATTTCTCCAAATTGTGTCGACCACTGCAGACGACACAGCATCTCTCCTTGATGTCAACTTCATTTGCATGGAAAAATCTCGACTTCTGATTTTTCGACTTAGTTACCTCAGTTTTATCAACCAGACCGGCATCTTGTATGTCCTCAGCCATAACTTGAAGCCATTTACTAAAATCCTTGATATTTTCGTGACCTCTGCAATTTCGATGGTAGCGAGCCCACTCCAAACGTTGTTGCGGTGGCAGTTTGGACACCAGCTCTTCCATCAGCGTCGGATTTTCAAGGTATCTGTCACCCTCGGCTGCTTTTAGAAAGGACGTCAAATTTTGCACTTTATTTCGGTAATCTAAAAGTTCTACAAGCATTCCTTCCTTAATAGCCGGTGACTTACGCACACGAGCAATTTGACTTTTTATGAGTTTTTCTGGTCTGCCAAAGTTTTGTTTAAGCGCCTGCATGATATCGGGAACATTGCGACTGTGGATCAGCAAACTTTCACTGCCTTTTGCAGTCGTATCAATATCTGTCTCTCGCTGTAGCCATAATCACTGGTCGTCATCGCAAAAGTTTCCTTGAACATAGGCCATGTTTCTGGAGTTCCGTCGAATTCAGGCAAATCATAAAGTTTCGCGCCTGAATTGCACTGCCGAGCTTCACCTGAAAGCGCAATATATTCGTCTTTTCCATCTGTATTTCATTCATGCGGACAATTTCCATTTGAAAAGCCTGCATTTGCGTCATGTTCGTGTTTTGTTGCTGCTGCATAAGTTGCATAATTTCCAACAAAGTTTGAGAATTTCTGTTACTGCTGTCTGCATGCAGTGTATCCATATTTGACGCAACAGCGGCACCCTGTAAGTGTTCATTTTCTGCCTGCTCGTTCGCTAAAGCTCTTGTTCTTCTTCGGCCCATCGTACCCAGAACCAAAAACGCACAAACCAAAGACTAACGGCACTTACCAGTTTTTTCCAGAACAATTTCACAACTGTATGAAATCGGCGCCAGTGCGCACACATACACAAGTATACATACGCGTCGCCCCGGCGTCACTCCAGAGTATATGTGCCAATCGTTCCTCCTTTTGCTTCCTTGCAAAATCCTAGTGCAACCCTTGATCCTTTCCCGTCGGGGAACGCCAAGTAGAAACGAGATCAAAGATATCTCGTTCTCACCAGTTTCTTCCAGAACAATTTCACAACTGTATGAAATCGGCGTCAGTGCGCACACATACACAAGTATAGATACGCGTCGCCCCGGCGTCACTCCAGAGTATATGTGCCAATCGTTCCTCCTTTTGCTTCCTTGCAAAATCCTAGTGCAACCCTTGATCCTTTCCCGTCGGGGAACGCCAAGTAGAAACGAGATCAAAGATATCTCGTTCTCACCAGTTTCTTCCAGAACAATTTCACAACTGTATGAAATCGGCGTCAGTGCGCACACATACACAAGTATGTACATACGCGGCGACCCGGCGTCACTGCAGAGTATATGTGACAATCGTTCCTCCGTTTGCTTCTTTGCACAAATCTAGTGCAAGCCTTGATCCTTTCCCGTCGGGGAACGCCAAGCGAAGCGAGATAAAAGATATTTCATTGATTCGGGGTGAACATGTGAGTAAAACACCGCCAACAGCCCAACACACCCAAAAAATACACGCTCAACTAAATGATTAAAACTATGTGTATTTAATGTAACGTAATTGTAGCAGTTGCACACTGTGCACGCACTTTTAATTCAATTTGAATTACCGGCGGTTTTATCTCCTATAAGGAGAAATACAATATTATAAACTTAAATTTAAATTGTTCACTTAACTTACGCTTCGTTGCGTTCTACCCTTTCGTTCTAAATGTCGATTATAAGTCAATCGATCGTACAATAGTTCTCTTACAATTCAATAGTTCATTCGATACATCGATATTTCACGTTAAACAAGGTTGCCACCAGGCATCAAAAAATCTCAAATGTAAACAAACAATATATCCGTTAAATATTTCAAATGTTAAATGCTTAAAATCGCTACAACAACGTCTTTAAACATAGATGAAATGAGATTGGCTGAGATATTTTAAAAAACTCAAAGTTTTTCATTCAAAAACATATTTTACATCCGATCGTTTCCATGGTAACTATTTGTTATAGTAGCCCGATCTGGCCGATTCTGACATATGTACGGCTTGCAGAAAGAGGAAGCATTTGTGTCAAGTTTCATCGAGATTGCTCTAAAACTGAGGGACCAGATCGCCCGCCATTCCAAATCTTTGAACTCTTTGAGAAATGGAAACGGGAAAAAAATTCGATAGAGTCCCGCCCGTCGCAGGTGTCTATCTTGGGGACATGGAGATATCCCGCCCCGTATAAATAATTTTCCAAAAAAAAGTTTGCATGCAACATTTTACCGAAAATTTTCCGACATTTCGAATGGATTTTCCAAAATTGAAAAATAACGTTGTTTATATTTTTGTACCGCGTGCCTTTTAAAGCGAGCTTGAAGCAAATCGCACGAAAACTAAACTTTGGCCCATAAAACCTTGACCACCCATTTTTCATCCAGAGGCCCGAATTTAAATTGAATTTTTATATAAATCTTTGAAAATTGAAATTTGAAGCAAATCGCACAAAAACTCAATTTTCGCCCTGTTTACCACCCAATATTGTTGAATTTTCCGGAAAATTATTATGCAGCTTATAATGAATTTTCATATAGATCTTTGAAAATGAATTTGAAGCAAATCGCCCAAAAACTCAACTTTTGCCCTGTCGACCACCCACTTTCCACCCAGTTTGCTTTAGGCAGAGCGTAAACATAAAAACAAGCGACATTTGTCATTTGTGTGAATAAATAGTATGCATGCGAACGAATAAAGAGTGCAAAGCATACTCTGTTGAACGCTAGACCGGTGCCACACTAGCGATATGCCTTGAATTTAGTGATGAGAACCGATGCTCATCCGCAATACCAGCAATGCATTTACCTAACGATTTTCAATATGGCATTTCGGCCAAACGTACCGAGCGGTACGACGCTGCATTAATATTCGCTTAGGACTTGCCTGGCACCAGCAAAGTCGTAAAATCGTTAGTACGATTTGACTATTGGCAAGGGCTATTGCTCTGGCCCCTTCGCATTAGGGTAATCTTAAGTGATTTCCCTGGTGGCAAATGTCTAGCAATATCGTTAGTACGTTTAACATAGCTATTTGACTAGGGCTATTGCTCTATCGATTTTATTGACGACAAAGGTCTAGTAAAATCGTTAGTTACATGGTTGTAAAAAATGGTTCAATGAAATATTCATATAAACGGTGTTTTATTATCAATGACGAAGCAGCACGAAGTGTGCAAACGGCGACTAGCATTATATACAGCAAGAATGAAAGATTTGCTGTGAGTGTCCGATCAGATCGATCTATATACCGATCGAAAGGTATTACTTTAACTAAGAAAAGTGCATTCAAAAACTAAAACTAAAACAGGTGAGAAGGAAAAAATTTAAGAATTTAGGGATGTTGGTGCTTTTTTGGTATTTTTTTTAACCCACAAATGTTTTAATTCTGAATACACATCGAATGACACCTTCGTTCATACATTTTAAAACAAATCGAAAAAAAAAAACAAATTAAAGTGGCTTTTCCAAATTGAGATGAAAAGGTTAACGGTTTGTTTGTTTGAATCAACGCGTGGAATTTTGTGGACTTGTTCCCCATCATAACCCAAGAAACGTTTCTTCCACCACTTTTCTGAAAAACCGCTGGTTTGGCGGGAAAACGCTAAAAACCAAGTAAGCTACACACACGTTCTACAATTTATTAAAAAGGTATTTTTGAGAGCTTTTAAGCTTACCTTGGCAGTTTTTCTTAAAACACTCAGGTGAAAAAATGCAGGTGAAATAACTTTTTTTTTACAAATTGGCAATTTAAAATAAATTGGCCTAACCGAAATGATAAATACACATATCTGGCATAATTCGTCTTCGCAAGATATTAACTATTAACTCTTATATTTTGTTTTTTATACCCTTGCAGGTATAATAATTTTGTCACGAAATGTGTAACGCACTAAAGGAGACGTCTCAGAAAAAAATTTGTATATTTATGATCAGCATAAACAGCCGAGTCATGTCCGTCAATCCGTTTGTCTGTCTGTTCATATATACGTTTTTCAAGTCATTTTCTAGAGCTATCTTGATGAAACTTGGCACAGATGCTTTTTCTTACTACAGGTAGTACCTATAGTTGAATTGGCCAGATCGGACCACTATAAAATATGTGTAGCTGCCATAGGAACGATCGGTTGAAAAATAAGTTTTTGTATAAAAACAACTTTTTTGTTTTTCAAGATAACTCAACCAAACTCACTAAACCTGAGTTTAAAAACAGTTTATACGATGAAAAAATTATCTATAATATATTGTCTATAATATATTATCTATAATATATAATAAATATATCTAATAGCTGCCATTGGAAATATCGGTTGAACAATTTATTTTTGTATGAAAAACCTATTTGTTTTTAAAGAAAACTCAACCAAACTCGAAATGGGGCTTCAATATCCTATGGCTGGCATAGGTTGAAAATAAATTTTGTATGAAATACTTTTGTGTTTTTCAGATATATATGCCAAACTCATTATATCTAAATTAAAGCACGTTCTACACATGTTGACCAAATTTTACCTAAATGGGACGACTATAACATATAGGTGCTATATGACCAATCAGTTAAAAAATAAGTTTTTTTATGCAAATCTTTTCTTCAAGGGTATTTATCTTCGGCACTTCATGTTGATATATAGGCAGACAAAGTGTCAAGATCTCAAGAATAATAATTTTACCACGCCTTCCCCCGCCCTTGGAATCAAGCAATGTTTGTTTCTCCCAAACCTGTACAACGGGCCCAACCAAACTTAAATTGATGGCAAAGCTTGAAAGATTTGAGCAAAAATACAATTGCCACGCCCACTTCTGACTCCGTAAAGAGGCTAAAAAAGAGTATGTCGCAGTCGGGTGAATTATTATTATTTTCAATATGGTTTAATTATTATTATCATTTTCCTGATTGTCATTATTATTTTAAACATTATAAGTATTATAATTTTTCATATTATTTTTAAAGTTGCCTTTTTATACTCTTTTTTTAATTTTTTTGAAAAAAAAAGAAAAAAGAATATATTGGGTTTGTGAAATGTCCGTCCGTCTGTCCGTCTGTCCGTCTGTCCGTCCGTCCGTCTGTCCGTCCGTCCGTCTGTCCGTCTGTCCGTCCGTCCGTCTGTCTGTATAAACGCAGGTTTTTTCCACAATTTTGAACCTAGAGCAACCAAACTTGATATACATGTTGGTATATACCATAGGCAGACAAAGTGTCAAGATCTCCCCCCCCCCCACCCACACCCCTTCCCCCACAAACCGCAAAAGCCTGTATCTTCCACAGTTTTATAGCTAGGGTAACCAAATTTAGCACAAGAGCTACTTATCACAACCTTAATTGATCTGAATAAAAAAATTTTGGCCACACCCAGCAAATGAGCAAAGTCTGTATATCCCACACCCCTTTAGCTAGGGTCCCCAAATTTGGCAGGTTGAATTCTATTACCCTTTTAAATATATATGATAAAAATAATTTTGCCACGCCCATCCCCGCCCTTGCAATCGAGCAATGTTTGTTTCTCCTAAGCCTGTCAAAACGGGCCCAACCAAACTTAAATTGATGAAAAAGAATTGAGCAAAAATAGAACTACCACGCCCACTTCTGACTCTACAAAGAATCAAAAAAAAGAGTATATCGCAGTCGGGTGCATCCGACTGCAACGTTCTTACTTGTTTATTTTTCAAAATGAAAATAAGTTTTAATTAGTAAGTTCTTTTTATATAATTTATGATTACATTTAAGCTACGGTCAAACACGCAAAATATTTGACGCAAAATTAGTTAAAATTTGGATACATGCTCTGACAAACAGCTTACCACCTAAACTATTGCCCGCAAAATTTAGCGCAGACAAGTTTGCACACACTTTGTGCCTAAATTTTTATTCTGGATTTGCGCCTGTGTGACCAGCCTGGTGGCACATAAAAATTGTTTGCACAGTTTTGCTCTTACAAAAACATTTCAAGAGCAAATCTGTGCAAATTTGTTTTTTTATTCAATGAAATTAGTGAAGTTGTCTAAGAATTGTATTGGAAAACATTTTTGACTTTAAATAAACAAATTGAATCATAATTTATTACCAATTCTTTCGTTTTCATTATTTTTAATGAAATTATATTGTTTTTTTCAAGAGTTGATTTGATGGGTCTGCTAAAATCATTCTTGGCTGCACCTGGAATAATTGAATGGCTGAAACTTTCGGTAAAATGTATTAACTAATATTAAAATGCAGTTTGCAAATTTTCATTAATGTTTTTCATTTTAAAGTGTTTTTGGTTGTAAACTGTTTGCCAGGAAAAACAACAGGGCTGAAAAACGATTGTTGAAATATATCGAATTATCGACATATCAATAAGCACAAAGCATATGTGTTTTTAAGAAGCAGAATGCACATAAGTCCGGCTCATGAAATTAACACAATGAAAGGCGCTATAGATGCAATAAACAAAAACTGTGCGGAAAACAAGGAGGACGCAAACTTGCAAATGTGCAATTACATATATGACGAGCTACAGCAGTGTTGCATGTGGGCCCTTGCCTATCGATAGCGGACCAAAGATATTGGGCTTAGGTGGCAACGCCGCTTGTTAAGAGTAGCCGTTTTGAATTTTGTCTGTCTCTTTTGTGCTTCTCTTTGTCAATATTGAATTCAAAGTACGCTCGCTTATCCGAAAGGGCATAAGAGAGAGTATGATAAAGAGGCATAATTCAAGCTTAGCGATATAATATTTGCCTTCCTAGCCAATTTTGTGCAAAATTAGTGCTGCCACCTTTTCCATGGCTTTTGCGATACATGTGATCGGCAAACAAAAGTAAGGCGAAACTTATACACTTAGCACAAACAGCAGGCGCTCGATTTTGCGTCAAATATTTAGCGTGTCTGACCGTAACTTTGGAATTAAGTATTTTAAAGGTTAAAATAGTATCAGTGACGAATATCATTACTCCCTGTTCCCATTAAAAATGTCCATCTGTCCGTATGAGCACACAGATCTCGGAGACTACAAGAGCTAGAGACACCAAACTTGGCATGTAGGTTCCTGTATACCATACGCAGATCAAGTCTATTTCAAATTTCGGATGCACCTCCCCGCACAGCCACAGTTTTAAAGACAGAGCTTTAATTTTTGGTACACATATATGTTTAATTAATGTTGATCGGATGCGTAAATGTCATTACGATCGGATAAATAGCACCAAAGTTATGGAAAAATCTATTTCCCCTGTCTCAGCAGGCAGCAACAACAGTTTGACAAGCAGTTAACGAGCTTGCTTGTGTTGCTGCTGAACTGCTTGAAGTGCAAATTAATAGCAGTCTCGTAGTCGGGCACACTCGACTAGAGCATTCTTACTTGTTTTCTAATAAAAATTTATTCTCAAAAGCTAAAGCGATTGCTTTACATTCTGGCTCTTGGTAAAAACTATGTGTTTTGGAAAGTCTTCTGCCTATTAAATAATTGTTCCTAATAGTATCTTTCATAAAACAGAAATGATTAGGTTTTTTACAAGATAGATATATATCTCTTAGGATAGGAATATATCTCTTAAAAATGTATTCCTTTTGACTGACTTTAGTTGTTGGTTTGTCAGGCAAAAATTAAAAAGGTATTTTAGAAATTTTTCGGTGTAATTGTTGCAAAATATTCTTTGGACATCTAGCCATATTTTTTATGGACTGCAAATAGTTTTCAAAGGAGTAAGGCGAGCCAGCATCTGGATCCCCCTCCTAACACCTAAATCTACAAGATGCATGGGATCTAATGGAATTTGTATAACCATTGAAACATTAAGGTTTTCTAAAACTATTTCATGTGATAAATAACGTGGACTACGATGTTGGGGGTATTTTCTGGTTGAAAAAACTAAATCTGTTATTAACTTTTCTGCCTTCTCACTATAAGTCAAGACCTTCCTTCATCCTGCACCCCTATTGTAATGTGTGGGAGGGCCTGCCACTAATAAATGCCCGAGCAGATGCATCACAAACTGTGGACCTAATCCGAGCTTCAGCAGTTTTATTATTATTATTGTTCGAAAATCCTGACTCCATTATATTGGAGACTACATAAACAAATTTTTCTAAAAATTCCTCAAAATCACTTGGCATTGATTTTCCAAATACTCTTTGAGATCTTGACACTTTGTCTACCTATGGTATATACCAACATGTATACCAAGTTTGGTTGCTCTAGCTTCAAAACTGTGGAAAAAACCTGCGTTCATACGGACGGACGGACAGACGGACGGACGAACATTTTTACAAACCCAATATACTCTTTTTTCTTTTTTTTTCAAAAAAAATAAAAAAAGAGTTTACAAATCTATACAAAAAATTCATTAATAACTGCATACCAATTTTTCTGAAAATTTAGCGGGAAGTGGGTGGAAAAAGGCTTTTAACTTTAAATTTTGTGCGCACGACACAGATAGACCAAGTGCTGTACTTTGCACGAATTTCAATATTGCTTTCTCGCTCTGCCACAAAAAATGTTTCGTATATTTTTTTGTATGTGTGTGTTCGCACACAATTGCAAAATGCAGCCCTTGAAAGACGACGAGCAGCGACGACGACGTGCCAGCGGAAGGCAGTAATTCAAACTTAGCGAGGCAATTACCTTAGTTTGATATTTAACCTACTTTAAGTTAAGTGTAGTTAACTTCACATGTTTTAAACATAAACTTTTATCACCAAATATAAAGCATATCCCCACATTTTTGGCGCCTCAACCGGTATTATCCGAAAAAAATGTTTAATTGCAATATAAGTGAATGAATAAAACGACGAGTGAAGTGAACATTATTTCAACTCAAACAAGTTTTGAGTTGTGCCAGTTTGTTAGCAAGTAAGAACGTTGCAGTCGGAATCACCCGACTGCGATATACTCTGTTTTCTGTACGTTTATTAAATTAAATTCTTTTAAAGTATTCTTATATAGATACGCTACGAACTATAAAATTTAAAAACGCCGCTCGAATTTGTTCCCCAGGGAACACCACGAGGAGGCCATCACATTAGCAATGGGGTCTTAATTAACTCATTGAACCTTCGAATTGACTTGAGATGACCTAACTTTAAAAGTAAATGATCGCTCGTTTACTGGGGCGGGGGTGAGTGTGTCAAACTTTTTTTCTCTCCAATCTATCGAAGAGTTCAAATGGAGTCATACTGCAAAATTTGGGGTTTCTAGCTATAAGGGTGTAGGAGATACAGGTTTAGCTCATTTGCTGGGGCGGTAGTGGGCGAGGATGTGGTCAGTAGTCTTTATGTCAAATTTGGTTACTCTAGCTGTAAAACTGTAGAAGATATAGGTTTTTGCGGTTTGTGGGGGAAGCAGTTCAGCGCACTTAACTTGTCCAGTGCCTGTCAAACTGTTGTTCGTGCCTGCTGAGACGGGGGGAAGTAGATTCGTCAATAACTTTGGTGTTTGTTATCCGATCGAAACGAAATTTACACAACTGATTAACATTGATAAAAGAATTATGGGTTCCAAAAATCAAAGCTAAATCTTTAAAATTGTGGCTGTGAGGGCATTTTTCGAATTTCGGGGTTGCGGGGGGTCGCATCCGACATTTGTTTGGTTTCTCTAGCTCTAATAGTCTCCGAGACCTGTGTGTTCACGGACGGACGGATAGACGGACAGGCAGAAGGACATGGCTAGTTCGCGTTTGTGCTCTGCATAAATTCGTGTTCGAGGCAGCAGGGAATGAAATAATGTAAATGATATAATTTAATTATGACAAACACGGTGCTACTTTTAGAGCAAAACAAGTGTACCTTCGTGAAAAGTTAACGGATCGTGATTTAGTATGAATATGTGTGGTTTTGGGTATAAGCCACAACGCAGAAAATATGGAAATACATATTTTTTTCAAAATTTGCTTAAGGGCAAATTGCTGCAGAGCAACAACAACAACAACAACAACGACGATGACGAACACGAAACGGACAACGACGACGAAGACTCCGAGTCGGTTTTTCGAAACGATGCAAAAAGGAAAGAGGAAGAGGAAATTGTGCAGCAGGCAACATGGCAGAAAGCTACAACACAGCAGGCAACAACACAGCAGGAAAAAACTCAGTAGGTAACAACGCGGGCAACTACGCAGTTGGGCCCCTTGAGCCGAACAGTAACAAAAGTGGCACGATCAGAAACGAGTGCATTGATGCACCTCGTTTCGCTATGAGTTTTCGCGACGTAGAAGATTATATTAGAGTTTTTGAGGGTGGTTAGACATTTCTATAGAAGAATAATACCAATTTGAAGAACAAGCATTGTTAATGTATTGGACGGACATACAGAATCTAATTTTCTCCAAAAAGTCGCTTGTATTGTTACATGAGTTAAGGTCGAAAATAAGCAGCAAACAAATACATACGCAGTTGACCGACAACAAGCGCCGTAGCAACGAGAGTGTGACTGAATATTTTTATCGGATGTAAAATATTGCATCGCGCGGAAAAATTGAAGTGCAATACGTCATTGATGGAGTTAATGAACTTTGTTAAACAAATCAGTTTTGTATGGTGCGAAAAATTTAAACGATTTTAAAAACAAACTGATAAATTATAAAACTATTATTGACAAAATTAATAAAAGTGAAAAAAAAACGTGCAGGACAAAAAAATGCAATCTGTACACAGCGGTACACAGAACGGAAGAAAAGAGATTACTTGCTTAAATTGTAGTGAGAAAGGGCATTTGTCAAACAGTTGCAATGTAAATGTGCTTGCATCGATTATGCAATGTTGGATTTATAGCCAAGCATTGTCCGCTTTTATTATCGCAATACAACAAAACAGATTTAATTTCTTCAAATCCCATTACATGTAACAATTTTTTCAGATTTGTCGCTTTTCTAGCCGCAGTAGATAATTCAGTACTACTTAACGAAACCAGACTTTGTTTATTGGACTTCCATCACGCCACCTGCAGCAATGAAGACGAGTCCACTATATGATGTGCGATCTGCAGTATCGTTCGAGAAATCCACGTTGACGTAGCCATGCATCGGCTTACCTGTTCAAGTCAGCTGTGCCTTTTGCTGCAACTTCGTCTTCTTTGTGTGGATTGGCGTTTCTCTGCGCAAGTTTTCAGTTATGGCCAAATACATCAAAAAGCCTATTAATGATTGATATCTTTTCTCATTAATAGCTTTGCAGCTGGTGTCATCACACTTGACTTGATCACCGGCCTCCAGAGCTGTTGAAACTGACCTCTTTTATACCCATCAATTCGTCTTTGGTTGAGCTCAGGAGTGCATTCAGCTTAGCATTCCACTCTCTGCCGCTTTGTTTCAGCCCATAGAGAGATTTATTCAGCTTCAACACTTTGATAGGATATTGTCGTTGACAAATCCATCCGGCTGCTTCATATAGACCTCTACCGATAGTTCGCTGTTCAAGTAGGCAGAAGTTACGTCCATTTGATGCAAGAATAGCTTATGCTCCACAGCCAGAGCTATAATAATTCTCACAGACGAGTACAGACGAGACGCCATATTGCTGCGCACAGCCTTTAGCTACCAATCATGATTTAAAGCGCTCTACGTAGCCGTCTTTGTCAACTTTAACGCCAAAATCCCATTTACAGCTAATAGCTTTCTTGCCCGGATGCTGACCATTCTTGACGCATTTTCACATACAGTTCCAGGAATTGGCATCTCTTCCGCTCTCAGCATATTAACAATGTTGTATTGTTTGCGCGGTCGACCTGGTTTACCGGCCATAATTTTCTTAGGGCGACCTCTCCCATGAACCTCACGTATTTCAGGCGGTTCCGCCTCATCGCTCATAGCACTCGCATGGTCCATAGACCGGCATACTCCAGGCTATCTTGACTAATGTCCGACTTGCGCGTTCCGCAAAACCGTTTTGTTGCGAGGTATATTTTACGGTTAATTGTCTTTTGATTCCATTTCCGGCAGGAATTGTTCAAACTCACGACTCAGGTATTACGCCCGTTATCGCTATGTATTGCTTTTAACTTTTTACCACATTGTCTTTCAGCAAACACATCAAAGTCTTTAAACGCATTTAAGACTTGATCCCGCGACT